>OY728141.1:423256792-423261792 GCA_963277665.1 Viscum album | reverse complement strand
TATCCCAACATTACAATATGTAAATTAAAATACCCAACAAAATAAGTCTTTTAAAAAGAGGAGGGTGAAAGGTTCCCTTACTGACTTGGATATCTTTCAAAACATACACCCCATGAAAGAAGGACAATACAACATTGATGTAAATAATCATAAAAGAAAGCATATTACACAAAGAGTAGAATAATGTGCAGTATATATACCGCTCAAAGGAAATGGTGACAAATGTAGCATAAATCTTATGGGAATAAAAGTGAGATGAAAAATTCCTTATGAAAACTCGGCAGCCTAACGGTGCCACTTAAAACATCCAATAATGGATTGATGAGATCAAATAGAGTCTCTCATCATATTAACATAAATAGTACAGAAATAGGAATATAAAAGAACATCCCCCAATATAACAAATAGTATCTTAAAAGAAGTGACTTAAAGGAGAGTACTTAAAAAGAATGAGAGAGGTTTGATCTCTTACGAAAATTCGACAGCCTCATGGCACCACTCAAAACTTCCAAAATGGATTGATGAGAGAAAATAGGGTCTCTAATAATATTAACATAAACAAATTACAGTAATATTAATATAAAATAAAATCTCAATCATAAGAAATATGAGCTTAAAAGGAATGACATAAAAGAGTGTACTTAAAAAGAAAGAGAGGGGTAGGATCTCTTACCTCAAGTCTGACTTGTCTTGTTCGTTTCTTTATATTCCTGAATAATAAACTTTGGTCAATTTATAATTTCTTAAGGACCTATTTTAAAGATTATTATTCATTTCATATCACATATTATAATGTTATAATAATTGGTTAATAATGTGAGTTCATATCAGACATTTTTGTCGATGTTTGGTACATGAGTCAAAAATGAACTTGTTTGAAAATGATTGTCCATGTAGTTATAAGTAAATCATCTCCAGAATAGTATTAATGATTTAAATATCATATATATCCAGTACATTTTCATTTTATACTACTCCATAACATTTTTAGATAAAAAGAAATGAAATGCACCGTTCATGAAGACGGTAGGCCGTACGTACGCATGAACGCTACTTTCATTTCCTTGTCATATTAATGGAATTAAAAATAATTGAGATATATATATATATATTATAATTACAGTATAATATATATGTTATATAGGTCACATATTTTCATTAATTTCATTCTTTATACATTCCATGTATTTCATGAATGAGTCACATCACTTGAGGGGGCGGTAGTCCACACTTCCTCGTATGAAATTATCGCATTTGCCAACATGAAAAGCATAAAGGAATGTTTTAAATATAAAATTAAGAAGCATATAGAAAACATAAATACCATATATATCATATATAAAATATAGTGACATCATAATGGACACCATTAAAGGTGTTAAAAGAAGATTGAACAATCATCGTTTCGTGAGGCAGAAATTCGCCAACCACAGAAACAGTATGTTCATTAACCATTAGACGAAGGTGTGTGTAAGTGTAGATCTAATACTTCACATAAAAACATCCTAGTATATTTAATATACTGGTTTTGTTACAAAATAAAGTAATAAAAAGAGTTTAGAGGTTTGGAGAAGAAAAATAAAACAAAAGAACACAAGTGAAGACATTACTTTAAAATCGGGTAACTCTTCTTGATTTGAGCTCAAAGGCTTCCTTGGAAAGGATTATGACCAAAGGTGAGGCTTCAATGATGAAGAGAGGTATGTGGAGAGATGAAATAGGCAGGAGTTTAGTGTCTTTTGAATAGAATTTTTTTATTCCAAAATATATTTTAGGATTATAGTTATATAAAATTAGTCATAACTTCTATATAATAATCTCATACATTACAAAGTAGACAATCATACATCGATATCAATTTTTTTCACCAAACAAATCATTTTAAAAGAGATATGTTTTCTTTTTGTGAAAAATATTCATTACTTTCAACAGTACTTATTATTTTTGGTTGCCCATCCTTAACACCTATGAAAACCATTTTAAAAAAAGAGGATGATAACAAAAATCACATTAAGGGTAAAAGAAGAAAAACCATTATTCCATTGAAAAACATAAAAACCCATGAAAAACTATTTCATAAAAACATACCTTTTTATTTAAAAAGATAATCAATTTTCATTTAAGAATATCATTATCTTACCTTTTGAAATAAAATATTTTCCATGAAAACTTGTTAGAAAGCATAGAAGAGTCGTGTAGGTGTCTGGGTACATCATCTTAAAATCCTTAAAAACTCTAACAATTCAAATAACCATATGAAAAAATTAAAATATAATTATTTGAAGAACATAATAATTATAGGATACATTGGATCACTAGCTGGTTTCATCCATCATAAAATATATTATGGGCTCACCCAGCCCTATATGGGAAAACCCATCATATAAGTTATATTGGTCTTACTTATAAGATATAATGGGGATCAACCATTTATAAACAATTTAAAAGGACCATATCATGAAAAAACACTTGAAAAACTAGTTTAAACCCATATGAAAAACATTTTAGATATAAAAATACCCTTACTTTATAAAAACCAATTTTCAATAACAAAATACCCAAAAAAGGGATATAGGGTTTTTCTTTGAAGAAAACATGAAAGCTTGTAGAAGAATCCAAATACTAAATAATGGTTACAATGATGAGAATTAATTATCACTGTATATGTTAAAATACAATATTAATTTTTTTTATTTTTTAAATAACTTAAAATATTACGTAAAAAGATACATTTTTAAAACCTTTTAAAAAAAATCAAAGAAAACCGTTTATTAAAATTTAAAAACTACACACATAATAACGAAACTATTTTATTTGAAGAGATCCTTGGAAACTTATGAAGTAAACTTCAAATAATTAAGGCATCATGATGTTTTAAAATTCCATTCATTTTTTATATGTAATAAAAATATATTCCTTTTAATTTTTTAAAAAGAGTTAAAAGAGGAACTTTAAAAGAGGATTTTTAAAAGAAAGTCTCTTACCTTGAGTCTAACTTGTCATATATGTTCTTTATCCTCCTGAATAATAAAATCATGCTAATTATTTACATTATTTAGAAACTTTTTCAAGTTCATTATTCTATTTATTTTACTTATGACATTTCATATAAAATTACTTAATCATTTATGTTTATGTCAGACGTTTTAATGATATTCGATTTATAAGTCCAAAATGAATTCAGTGGGTTGACTACTGTCAAATATTTCATTATTCCATAATATCTATAATAATAATAATGAAATATTTATCATATTTAAATATCAATTATACCATTGAAACCAGTCATGGAAGATGGTTATGAAAAACGAACTATATTATAATCATGGAGACATACATACGCATTAGTAACGTTTCCATTTTTCAAAAATCATTATGGATAGTGGTTAATTATTATTTATTATTTATATAATTATTATAATATAATAAATATAAATTAATCCTTAAAATATTCTTATATATATCATCTATGTGATTTGTTGATGAAAAATGAATCACATCGCTTCGTGGAGGTGATAGTCCACACGTACGCATGAACTACGTTGTCATTTTTCTGTGAAAGGAAAGGTAAGAAGTTAAATGATATAATATATTTTTATAATGATAAATATTTCATTAATATAATATATAAAAATTAATTCAATAATTATAATCCTTCCATAAGATATAGTGATGGAAAAAAATTACATCGGTTTGTAGGGTTATAATTCAACGTACACATGAATTATGGTTTTATTTCCCATTTGATGGAAGAGGCGAATGATATAGGTTGTGATATTAACATAATAAATTATAATTATATATAGGATACTTGTGTTATTATATTAGTATGTTTTAATATTATTTTTATAAGGTGGAATAAGTAATGAATCTGAAATTCTCTATTAAAAATAATACCTCTTCTTCGAACAACCTCTTTTTCTTAACACCTTAAGACCACTAAGGATAGTGTAACACCTAAAAAGACATCTAAAATGACATTAGGGATTATATTATGTTATTTTTAAGGTATTTATTGAAACAATTTTATCTTTAAGTGTTAAATAAAGATAATAAGAGATTCCCTTTGAAAAGAGAGGGGAGGGGTTCTCTTTGAATTTATCAAAATATTAAATTGATATTAAATAATTTACAATTTCAAATCAATATAATCTAATTTATTTTCAATATATGTTGATTATGGGTCTTAATCCATTCATAAAATTAAACTTATACATGTTTAGGTCACATTTGTGTCCTTATCATTTGGTTTTAACCCCTCATTAACCCCATTTTACACTTACCGTGATAAGAAGGATTTTTACTCTTAGAGGGTTAATATAGTTGATATAATGGTAAAAGAAGCCTATAAATGTACCATGGTTGATATTATAAACCAAATAATAATAAATTATCTGAATAAAATATTTTTAATAATTTTATAACATTTAATAAAATATTATTTATTATAATATATCAATAATGTCAATTTTTATAACTATTCATTACTTTAATGTTAATAACATCAATAAAATAAGTGAAATTTGAAAAAAAAAATATTTTATTATATCCATAACAAGTAATTATAATATATAAAATTCATGAACCACATTAACCATCTCAAATTATTTTTATTTTAATATCATTTATTTGATTTTTATGTTAATTGAATAATTACTATATCAGTGTTATATAAGAATTTAAAGTACTTATTTCTTCACTGAAAATTAAAAAAAAATACCATAATGAAGAAAAATATTTTATATTTAAAATTAATACTTATAACCAAATATATCCTTTATTTATATCTATATTAAACATAATTATTTTAATAAAAATGAGAGTCGTATTTTTTACTTTTCTTTAAACAAAATATTATAAAAGTCATAAACTGATACAAATGGACAAAAATGTAATATAATTTAATATTAGATAAATGAATCATATGATAAAATTAAATCAAGTTTTATTATTATTTTAAATTCCTCATCATTTTATTTTTAAATTTAATTCCCTGATTT